>JAVGWX010000013.1:16457401-16459901 GCA_036924085.1 Ariolimax columbianus
AGTGAAGTTTATATAAGAGACAACATTGCAGATATAGACAATATTTTAAAGCGAACGACAGAAGAAGAAGATATCGCATAATTTGAGAGGGCGGCATATGTTAGTTCTTGCATATCGAATTGTTTGGAAATTTTATTTTCAGCTGCAACTTGTCCTTCAACTTTTGCCCAAACGAGTTCAATTGAGTTTAAGTGTGAATGGTAAGGTGGCAGTCTCAAACAATTGGGTCTAAGTGTGAATGGTAGGGTGGCAGTCTCAAACAATTGGGTTTAAGTGTGAATGGTAAAGTGGCAGTCTCAAACACTTGGGTTTAAGTGTGAATGGTGGCAGTCTCAAACAATTGGGTCTAAGTGTGAATGGTAAGATGGCAGTCTCAAACAATTGGGTCTAAGTGTGAATGGTAAGGTGGCAGTCTCAAACAATTGGGTCGAAGTGTGAATGGTAAGGTGGCAGTCTCAAACAATTGGGTCTAAGTGTGAATGGTGGCAGTCTCAAACAATTGGGTTTACGTGTGAATGGTGGCAGTCTCAAACAATTGGGTCTAAGTGTGAATGGTAAGGTGGCAGTCTCAAACAATTGGGTCTAAGTGTGAATGGTAAAGTGGCAGTCTCAAACAATTGGGTCTAAGTGTGTATGGTAAGGTGGCAGTCTCAAACAATTGGGTCTAAGTGTGAATTGCAAAGTGGCAGTCTCAAACAATTGGGTCTAAGTGTGAATGGTAGGGTGGCAGTCTCAAACAATTGGGTCTAAGTGTGAATGGTAGGGTGGCAGTCTCAAACAATTGGGTCTAAGTGTGAGTGATAAGGTGGCAGTCTCAAACAATTGGAATTAAGTGTGAATGGTAAAGTGGCAGTCTCAAACAATTGGGTCTAAGTGTGAGTGATAAGGTGGCAGTCTCAAACAATTAGGTTTAAGTGTGAATGGTAGGGTGGCCGTCTCAAACAATTTGGTTTAAGTGTGAATGGTAAAGTGGCAGTCTCAAACACTTGGGTTTAAGTGTGAATGGTGGCAGTCTCAAACAATTGGGTTTAAGTGTGAATGGTGGCAGTCTCAAACAATTGGGTCTAAGTGTGAATGGTAAGGTGGCAGTCTCAAACAATTGGGTTTAAGTGTGAATGGTGGCAGTCTCAAACAATTTGGTCTAAGTGTGAATGGTGGCAGTCTCAAACAATTGGGTTTAAGTGTGAATGGTGGCAGTCTCAAACAATTGGGTCTAAGTGTGAATGGTAAGGTGGCAGTCTCAAACAATTGGGTCTAAGTGTGAATGGTAAAGTGGCAGTCTCAAACAATTGGGTCTAAGTGTGAATGGTAGGGTGGCAGTCTCAAACAATTGGGTTTAAGTGTGAATGGGGGCAGTCTCAAACAATTGGGTTTAAGTGTGAATGGTGGCAGTCTCAAACAATTGGGTCTAAGTGTGAATGGTAAAGTGGCAGTCTCAAACAATTGGGTCTAAGTGTGAGTGATAAGGTGGCAGTCTCAAACAATTAGGTTTAAGTGTGAATGGTGGCAGTCTCAAACAATTGGGTCTAAGTGTGAGTGATAAGGTGGCAGTCTCAAACATGTATGACCATGCTCTTAGGTCAACTTGTTTATGTGAACTATCGTTTCCTTTCATGGATGCTTGAGAAGGGAAAACAATTCAGGTTTTAGATACGTTTCATTAAATGGTATGTGTTCTTTTGTGAGCCACATTTTTATTGCATGTTTTATATTGGATGATGTCAGGATTTTGTCTTCTATAGCATGAGTGGTGTCAACTCCTTCTTATGTCGTACCATTCCTTCTATATCATTGTTTCGCCTGCTATTAACTGTACACTACCTGCATGTTTCCATCTTGCTTCGCTGAGTTCTTCTTCATTTTCTTGTTCTTCTTCTTGTTCTTCTTGTTCTTCTTCTTCTTCTTCTTCTTCTTGTTCTTGTTCTTCTTGTTCTTTTTCTTCTTCTTCTTCTTCTTCTTCTTCTCTTCTTCTTCTAAATCTTCGTCGTTGTTTGTTCTTAATATGCCACTAGCAAGTTCTGAAAAGGACTTTGCAAGTAGCAGGATGTTGTTCGGAGAACGGAATGCGATGTGTCATAGTTTACAGTGTGACTGCGATATTTGCACCTTTCGGTCCGACACATCGGACTTAAGGAGACATTTTTGGGTACCGGGCTAACATTCCCTCTTCTATCCCGTTTAAAAAGTAAGATAGCCACGCCTTAGCGGCTGCGCTCTCGACTCTCCGGTGTTTGTGAAAATTCTAAAAACTGTACTTTCATTCAGTTTTCTGACCTAGATATCTCTGCAATTGTCATTTTCCTATCCTGGTGAATGATTTTCTTCACTCTTGCAGCATTTCCATTGCTGCACTCTGAGGATGGTCTTATTGATCTTGGAAGATCAGCAAAAAAAGGAAACGGCCACACTTAAACTGCCTGCACCAGTTTGTTTACAGAAGCATACGAAAAACGCAATTCCTCAAACACTGGTTCCATCTCCCTGTGTATTTCTGTAGGTG